>CAVLJG010000004.1:26776333-26810822 GCA_963669975.1 Acanthoscelides obtectus
TATCGACCTGCAGATTCCCATAAAATCCATGAAAACGATTGATGATGAGGTTACACGTTTTTGACAATTCCCTCTTTTAATTCTCTTTTTTGCTTACTGTTTATGACGCTGTGTCTGTTCATTTAATTATATTTGGTTCATGTGTAAATCAAATGCAAATTTACCAGTTGATGAAGACATTAAAGGCATACGAGGCTTTTGAAATCTAGAAAAAGCCCTAGAATGTTTTATTTTATTATCTATTCCATTTTTCAGCGCTGAAAAAAATTATCGGCGCTTTCACTTCCCTCAACGAAATTCAGTCACATCGATGCAAACGGCGACTATCAATTTCTAAAACAGAGGTGTGTATCTTACCATTAAAGTCGAGAATCACCTTGACCTGACCTGTGTTGTTTATGGTCCAACATAGAAATAAGAATCAGAAAAGGAAAAACTGTCTTTTCTATTTAAATTAAATTTGCGAGGATTTCGGAACATCCTCTAATGCAGCTATGTAACTATGTTACGAAATTGAAATTTTAATCTGCTTGGCCGGTAATGTACAATAGACAGCGCTCTGGAAGTTTTAATGAAAACTCGGCATGTCGCATTATACCCAAGCTTAGAAATACATTGAGCTGGTAATATTATACAGTACGTTAAAGTGATTGACTGTGCTACTTTGACTCCTGACTTTGACTTATTGACCCACAATGCTTGCGATGTTTGGCAAAATGTATCACAAAATGTTATTCATTTATGTTAACAGATTCAACTTCGACAGGTGGTATTACAACTATCAGTATTCGAATAAGGTAACAAATACCTACGTCCAGATTTTGGCAAGCGTGGATCTTGGGGAGGGGGTCATGGGAGAATCTAGTTTGACCATTAATATTTATGACTTTCGGATCTCTTCGATAAATTTAATAAAAATATGGACTTTTTGCAAATATGTAATGGATACAAACGAGTAAAAAATCACCAGATTTGTTAAAAAATCACCACTCTGGCACCCCTGATCAATTTGATGGCATGAAAATAAGAGGTTGCGTAAGTCTGGTTGCCTATAGGTTCGGCTTGACGCACATATAAATTAGTTCAATGAAAATTCATTCGTTCGTACAGAGTATAAGAAAAACCTTTTCGCGCTCCTTTAACGCTGTATGCTCAGTCGCTGGCCGCTGGAAGAGTATTTTCGTAGAACTGTGAACATCCATCTTCTGACAGTGTACTCACTGACCTTCAGGAGCGACTATCCGCACGACACTTAATTTATTTAACATAGTTGTTTTAGTCCGAGAGACACTTAACATGGTGAACATCTAGAAATCGTTAAGCAACTCGCAATCGAGTACCAACCGCTCTTGGACAATAATACACCAACTTCAATAATTGTGAATGAAATATCGGCTTCGGAGGGCAAAAATGGCAGCGAGTGTAGAATATGCAAAAGTTCCTTGCTTCATTACCAGTTAGTGTACCGATAGCAGAGAGGTCCTTTTCTACGCTCAGGAAACTCAAGACGTGGTTGCGAGCCTCTATGTCAGAAAATCTCGTAACTGAGCTAGCACTTTTATATGTCTATGAAGGTGTACGAGAGATGTCTTTTAAGTTTTGCATATAGAAACATAGTAGGCCGCGTGGATCGAACGTCCAGTACTGAATCTTAACCTCACTCTTAGTAAACTTAAATTCAAAGTTTCAACAGTACGTGCAGTGTTGTCACTACAGTGAATTTTTAATTGTCACCAAGTCATTAGAAAAATGGAGCTCAACCGAGAACATTTTCGCACCATAATTTATTACAACTTTCAGAGACAATTATCGCAACAAGAATGCCTTGCTGAGTTACTGTCTGTTTTTGGCAACGAAGCTCCACATCAGTCGACAATTTCCCGTTGGTATGGAGATTCAAACGTGGACGGGTGAGTCTTAGCGACGATCCCAGTGTGGGTGCACCAAAAACGGCAGTCACCCAGAAGAAACGTCGATGCTGTGCGCAAACGCATCATTGACATGTGACATTATCGCGAGATTGAGACGTCCTTGAAGATCTCAAAGACCTCAGTTAAAAAAATTCCATGAAGAATTAGGAGTAAGAAAATTAGTTTCTCGTTGGATACCCCACCTGTTGACTGAAGAGCAGAAAGCAGCCAGGGTTAATTGGTGTCAAAAAACGCTTGACCGTTTCAATTCCGGAAACTCCAAAAATGTGTACAGCATGTTAGTGGTGATGAATCTGTTATGAACCCAGAAAATAACGACAGTCGGCAGTTTGGGTGTTCCAAGGTGAAGAAAAGCCAACAAAAGTTATCCGTTCTCGAAGTGTTTCGAAAAGATGGTCGCGACATTTGTGTCAAAAGCGAGTCTATGGCAACAATTCCTCTTAATGTGCAAAGAAACTGTTACTACGGATTGGTATATCACCATTTTTTTGCCAAAAGTCATCACCGAGCTTCGAAAAATCAACCCCGAAATAAGAATCATCCTCCACCAAGACAATGCAAGCCAAAAAACAAGGCAGTATTTAACGGAAGAAAACGTGGAATTACTGGACCATCCTCCATATAGTCCCGATCTAAGTTCTTACGATTTCTTTACTTTTCCGAAAATTGGGAAACAGACTGCGTGGTCAAAGGTTCCAGTCACCAGAAGAAGCAGTTGACGCATTAAAAAATGCCGTTTTGGATCTACCACAAACGAGTGGAATAAGTGCTCGAAAATTGGTTCGAGCGCATGCAGATGTGTATTAATCTTCGTGGAGAATACTTCGAAAAACAATACAGTCATTTAAAACTACCTACCGTGTTGTTTTATTTCCATATGGAAAACTTAAAGGACATCCCTCGTACATGTCAATACGGAAGAAGCTATGAATCAATTTGCAACAGGACAAAAAGAATTAAATTTAACAATAAAATGTTCCTCCCGCGAGACGAATATCTTCCTGAATATGAATCCTGTACGCCCCCCTCCACCCCTGACACAAGTGCTGATCTACCCTTGGTTCAGATTTCACATATTTTCAGGATTAATGTCAAAATATAGGAAATATATACAGCGTAGACTCCAGGCGCGGTATGCATAATGAAAAATTACCGATTTACCACAACGCTACTGTTTTGTACTGATGAATTTAGGATATGATGCTTAAATATACAACAACTAGGGAATAGCCCGATGAGATCCTAGTTGTGTCAGGCTCGGGGTTTCAGAATTTGATGCTTAAAGATATAACAACTGGGGAATAACCCGTTGAGATTCCAGTCCTGAAAGTCTTGGGGGTTTAGATTTTTATGTTAAGATACAATAACCAGGGAATACTACAAGAATCCCGGTCCGGAAATTCCCTATAAATATAACTTTCGGATACATAAGCAATATTGCAAAAGTAATTCGATACTTCTTTTGGTCATATGGATATCAAATGAGCATAAATTGCCTAACAAGTTCCGAGAACAATGATTCCTTTGGTGCTCTGAGCATATTGTTTACAATGTTGTGAGTAAAGATGAGATTATTAACAAATTGTTGTTTATTCGTAATCTTAGTGATTTTTCTAAGTATTACACTCTTTTACTTATACCACAAGAAATTAGGCTTGATACATTTTCCTCTGTATCCCACAATACTGTGGATCTTCCAAGGATCGATTTTGGCCCAAACATTGTTTCAGTTAGAAATTGCTCGGTAAGTTCGATCTACAACTTGCTCTTTGGCGAAAAGCCTGAATGTTGTCATAGTCTGGAGTCGCAGTAACTTATTAAGATGTACAAGTCTATATTATCATATCTTAAATACACAACATGTGCAAAATTATGGGGTAAAGTTATGGAGTCTAGAATTTCCTGGTCCCACACAATGGAATGCTTTTTACCTGCTGCACTAACAAAATTGAATTCTTGTCTTATACCTTTAGTAGATTACACATCGTCTGCAAAATAATGAAATCCACGTAGTAAAGGTGGAAACTATACCCAGGTTTGTTCAACATTCATAACACATACTACAGAAATAGGATTGTGTTTTTATACACTTTGGAAAAAATAGACTTCGGTACACACACTTTAAATAATCTCGAACGTTTCACAGTACACTGACACGCTTAATCTGATTTTTTTGCCAAGTAGTATTTGTCAGTGGGCGTTTATTTGATATTAAACAAAAAAAAAACGGTGGTGTTTACTGAAACATTGGTATCTAATTTGGGCCAAGAAATAGGGAGATTTTTTATAAGGAAATCCTGCAATTTGGGCGTCAGTAAGTTTTTTAGGTGGTAACGTTAGATTATTGCTTTCTGATGATAAGTTCAAACTGTCGCCATGATAGAAGACGAATATTTGCCGCCATTCTGATAAACACGTTTTATCGAAAATCTGGAAAACCAGCGGCCCTATGTAAAAACGCAATAGAAACCAATCCATCATTTTGCTTCTATAAAAATTTAGTTTTGTCAACAGATTACGAGAAATTAAACGGTAACGGTGCATGTAATGATATTTTTGCATATAGTGTCTGACCAACAACCTAAGCATATAAAGACAACTGTAGGGAATATTTGCTACAAAAAAGGTCATCTGCGTTTCGAAATCTCGATGGTTCTTGAAGTATAAGGAGAGGACATTCGTATGAAGAGTCGGTAGTCTCCGCATGATAGGTATGTTGTACATGTAAACCGCAAACGTGGAAATAACTTCATAGTCATTATAATAATAATAATAATACTTATTCACCAATAGGCAATTTCTAACAATTCGTATCGGGGTGGTCAAGAATGTAAAAACGAATTCATGCCACCTATAGGACGATAAAAATGGAATATATACACATTAAAAGCAGTAAACGTGCACAAATCATGATACTATATACATTACATGGATTTAATAAGAACAGGAAGAATCGTCAACGCTATAAAACATTGATCAACAGAAAATTTCTTGTGGGACTTCGCAAACAAATTAAAATTGACAATCTAGTTACTTGTTCGAGGTAATGCGTTGAACAGTCAATTGGCAGGCTATTGATATTTTTAAAAATATACACACACATTTCTACAATGATTAAGCTGGGAACGGTTAGAATATAAAGATTTTTAAAAACCTCTTTACAGTACCTACTGGACCTCTAGCCGTCCTCTTGTGGGCTACAAAATTATCTTGTTAATTTGTGCTCATACCCCATTAACACATACACGACTCAAGTCTGCTACTAACGTGGGCATGATACAGCAATAGCAATTGATCACGTCTCAACACTAACTTTAAATTGTTCATAAAAATGCTACTGTGTGTAGCTTGCGGATTAATGTTTGGCAATGAAATCTCAAACTCAAAGTCGGATGTAAGTGCATACCTATGAATTGTATGATTTGACAGCTTTTTTGTGATTATGGACGAATTTGCCGCCCGTAGCATCAAACTGTCACAATCTCTCTGTCGGTTATGAAAAGTCGCAGCTACTGATTTTTCTTCATTCAAGACTTTTTACTCAAATATCGACTGCAATTTGTCCGAATATCCGCATATGGCTGGCACTGACAGATTATTCTGTGATCAATAATACCATTCTAGAGTGAATCCATTTTTTACTACCATGTGTAAGTATGGAAAATGTATTTTTTCGATAATTTGTTATGTTTTCATTATGAAGATCAAGTCCCTCACTCCCATCAGTCTGCATATTGGAAATTTCGTCATGAAGTAATTTCAGTAACCGTTCCAGCGATTAAAATAATTGCGGTTGCGGCTGAACTATACTTTAGCGCATATCGCAAATATATCATTTCTCATTTTAAAATGAAAGATTAGGATGTAACTTGCACAAAAATACCATTTTTTCTTTAAGGAACCCTCTGCTTGCTATTTTATAGAACTTCAAAGTTGCATTTTGGGTGCTAATGCTTTGGTATAATACTGCTTTATAAGCTGTTTTCTTCTTGTTTATACAGAAGACTGTTCGAAATTATATGAATATAACATACACTGTAAGTTACTGTGATACTGTTCATCGCAATAATGCAATTTTGCATTAATTTAGTGATGAAAATAGTTCGTTGTTAAGTAGTCATTTCTTTTATTTCAGATAATTATTCCCATCACTACACCACCGTCACTGTCATATTCTCTCCATCTAGTTGCGATGTTGTCAAATCATGGATATTAATATACCTTACTTTGGTTTGTCAAATTCTTACTTGTATACTAGCGCAAAAATGTGCCATCGGCACAGGATTGTCATGAAAATGCGATTTGGAGGTGTGGCCGGCAGGTTTTACTGTACTAAATCCACCTTGTGCCCTACGATAGCGTTAGCTAAAGAGACTTTTTTGAAGAATGCCTTATGCGCTTCACAAAAGTACTTCGGTTATTGTTTTTCCTATATTATAATCTATTTACTTTTTGTATGTATGTACTTGAAGAACTATTTAATGTGTAGCTGATGTTACAAAATGTACCTAATTAAATCTGATATATATATGAGAAATAACTGAAAAAGTAGCTGTTGCAAATCACTAAATAATGAAAACATTAACATAACAAAGAACATTGCAAGTTTTTTGATGATTTGATGAAATGATCGTTGATCTTTATTTAACTATAATGTTGGACGATGATATGTTGGGTATTTTTATATACAATGGCCGCTGGTGCCTTTTGTATTTTTTGTGTCACGCGAGCCGCTGGTGCATTTCCACTGTTTAGACACATACTGTTAAAAATTTCATCTAGTTTTCGGTAAATATTGGGACAACTTTTCATGAAACAAGCCATTTGCAAGACTCTTATTTTGCAAATAACCTCATTTCTAATTACGTATTTCTCCCAAAAAAGGTACAACTTGGCAACAATGGACATCATTTATCTTATCTGTCAAGAAATGAGCGTTATAAAATGGCCATTAAGAATTGTTTGTACTTTCAAATGTTTCTTATAAACGCCAAAACTTTGATCTCATTGACAATACGCGAAATAAAAGGTTAAGGAATTTCAAGAAGACATTGAAAAATCACAAAACAACACCTCTACACAGTTTACCAAGTAGATACCATCATTTACTTATGTATTTTGATCTGTTATTTAAGCTAATAAGCTAATATGTAATAACACGTCTGGTTTTAAACCTTTTTTGCAAAAAACAACGATCTTTTACAGTTTCACATCTATTTTCCTTAGTACTATACAGTGTATGTTATATTCTTATAATTTAGAGTATCCTTTTGTACAAAAAGCAAAAAAAGACAGCATATAAAACAGTATTCTATTCTAGAGTATTACCACCAAAAATGCAACATCGAAGTTCTATTAAATAGCAAGCACATAAAGAAAAAATCATATTTTCGTAACAATTACATCCTAATCTTTCATTTTAAAGTAGGAATTGAGGTATTTGCGATATGCGCTAAAGTATAGTCTTACCGCGGTTGCTGTGACTACACAGTGACAAAATGCCCAATAGACAGAGTGATAGAAGTGAGCGTCTTGCATTTTAGTGATGAAAACATCATAAAATATCCGAAAATATTACATTTTATATAGTTTCGCGTCGCAGTAAAGAAAATGGATCCACTATAAAATAGTATGCTTGATCATAGACAATGACATGGCAAAAACACGCTTTATGCTGACCCTTTGACAACGAACTTCGAGTGACTGTTTTCAGACGAATTTTTCGTCCCTTATTCTTGAAGAACCATCAAGGTGTTCCTGGTTTAAATTTTTTGGAAGCTATTGACATTTGCTGAAGTAGTACGACACCCGTTTAGTAAGCTTTCGTTTCAGTACAAATAGTATCGTTTTTATGTTGCAATTAACAATTAAGTAAGCAATAACTTGCTAGCATATCGGAAAGTACCTTACCTCGTATGATAGTAAATAGAGGCGCTGAATATCCACCTGAATGTCATACGATTTGTATTTTCTGTGGCACGTACCAACATTCTTTCAGTGTTGGTGGTTTTCTATCAGTAATTACTGACGTTCTGGCTACACGGTCAATAAATATATCACATTCCATGATAAATACTGGCGAATCACAGTAAATACTGATCATGTGACAATCACCGAGGACTATTATACTTATTATTATAATTTAAGATGAGCACCATTTTAAGAACTCTTTATAAACTAAATATTGCCAACTTCTGATTGAAAAAAGCTTCAAGGTATAATAGCCTTTAACCTTTAATCATGTTCTGAGTTTCTCTATTAGAATAAACTTAATCCGTCTCGACATAATTTTCTCACATGCCGAGCTAGTCGAATCCTAGTTTTTTTGGAGAGTATGTCTCACCCACGATACTAGGTCAGCTGATGTGAGATCCAAACGCTTTTGTTGCCAAATTTTTTTCTAGCTAACGCCTGTGCCAAATTTCGCTTCCTTTGGGAGCAATTTGTTTTCATTTTGAACCATTCAAGTGAATAAAGTTGTTGAATCTATCATCGAACAGAAAGTCGAAATAAACTTTAAATTTTGTCTAGAGTAGGAGTTTATATGGATTGTGTCCTTGTGCACCGTCGTTCACAAGTCATTCTGTGTTGCGATTTCTGTCCTTATCATTAAAGCCCAACTTCAGACTGTAACCAAACTAACTATATCTATCGTTCTCACGAGATTTTTATCAGTAGACTACTCTAACATGTTACTACATACAGGGTGGCGCATCGAAAACGAAACAGACGCATTTACTGGCAGCTCAGCTTTTTTTTGAAAAACGCTCAGACCCGTCGATCTTGTTTTCGAGGGGGACACAAATCACGTTAGCACGTGCAGCCCCTAAGCGGGGGTGACACCACCCCTAAAAAATTAAATGGAAAGGGGGGACGAGTGATACCTTATTTTAAAGGTCTTTCAATTCCCTTTATAATGATATAAAATTAATGTACTTCAGTTCAGTAGTTTTGAGGATTTATTGATTTAAAGCTTAAATAAAACTAATACATCATCATTAGTGGAGATCAATACATTTGGCAGCAAAGTAATTTAAAAGTGAAGAATGAACTGATCCGTTAGGTATGTAAATGTTGAAAATGACCAAGATGCAATAATAAAGATTTTGCTCAAAACGTTGCCGCACATTTTGCAATATTTGAGGAGTAATTTGAAGGTATTCATTCACAATTCTTTGTGGCAGGTCTTCTAATGATGTTGGCTAAGTAGCATAGATTTTGCTTTTTAAATGACCCCACATAAAGAAATCCAAAGGTGATAAATCTGGCGATCTTGGGGGCCATTCATTGGCACCTCTTCTACCAATCCATCGATCTGGAAACGTCTGATCTAAATATTGTAGAACACGTAATGCGTAATGTGGTGGGGCACCATCCTGTTGGAACATCAACCTATTCTCAATGTACCGTCGAAAAATTCTGATTTTCAACTTTGGCTGTTAATCTATGGCGTCTTCCAGTAATTCCAAATACATTTCACCGGTCAAATTTCCAGGTAAGAAAACAGGTCCTACTAAATCATCGCCAAAAATACCAGCTCAAACATTTAATTTTGTTGCTGCTGTGTACGAACCTCATGATAAATTCTGGGATTAGAATCGGACCAATATCGGCAGTTATGACGATTTACTACGCCATTTAAGAAAAAGGAACATTCGTCGGAAAAGCAAGTGTTGAATACAAAAAGTTCATCGTTTATAATTCGTTCACTCATATCTTCACAAAATTGTAATCGCCGATCAAAATCGTCTTCATTAAGTTCTTGTACCAGGTGAATTTTATACGGATGAAAACTATGGGCCTTTAGAATCCGTTGGACAGTACGTCGACTAACACCACTCATAGTCTCCAATTTGCGGGTACGTAGAATCTACATAAACTTGCCCTAGAACCCCCACTTCTAATGCTTCGTTCCTTATGGAATTTTTCAATGTTGCGTTTTTTATTGGCGACTGACCCAGTTTCACGAAATTTAGCTACAAGTTCTAGAACATATTTTCGATGCACTTTACTGTTCTCATGTCGCTCATTAAATATTTCTGCTGTGCTAATTAGCGCACTGATTATTTCCGAAAAATAATATATAATTTCAACTCTTTCTGCTGTGGAATAGACCATGGTTAATTTATGTAATAAAGCGTTTCAAGTTATTTTGGCAACAAAGTTTGGTCAAATCAATCGCAAACTATGTACTAAATTCCTATTTAAAATAAGTGCGAGATATTTCCTTATCTTTCTTCAAGAAATAACTTTTTTGTCACAAAAAACGCTCCAATAGCTATTTTCAACAACAAAATGATAAACAAACCATGGGCGTAATGAAGAAAAGCATTTACTTATTAAATAAATTCTTTTAGTCAAATTTCTTCTGAAAGCAGTACAAACTAATCTGATGTACTTATTAAAGTCTACTTTAAGCTTTAAATCAATAAATCTTCAAAACTACTGAACTGAAGCTCATGTGTTTTACATCATTACAAAAGGAATTGAAATACCTTTAAAATAAGGTATCACTCGACCCCCATTTCCATTTAAGATTTTAGGGTTGGTGTCACCCCCGCCCAGGGGGCTGCACATGTTAACGTGATTTTTTGACAAACTTGTGTCCCCCTCGAAAACAAAACTGACGGGTCTGAGCGTTTTTTAAAAAAAAACTGAGCTGCCAGTAAATGCGTCTGTTTCGTTCTCGATGCGCCACCCTTTATATTATTTACTCAGGGAATGGGTTTTGGTTCAGATTGCAAATACTCAATTTTGGAAGATTTTATTCAGCGCTTAGTATGCCTTTAAAATTGCGAAGCCTTATTTAGAGCACAAAAATGATAATATTGGACCTTCCCGTTTACCGAACCACAAAACTGACTTGAGATTCATGATCTACGTACCTAATTTAGTTAAAAACTGGTTTTGTGAAACTGGATTGTGAAGTTTCTCAATATAAATGTTTGATTTTTGTAACCGACAAACGACAGTGGCTGTTTTGTAACAAATATAGTATGTTACATCATGAAAAACCATGTCCCTGATTTCTGTCGCTCTGTCTGTCGGTCTGCCTGCCAGTCGCTAATCCTTGGCCCGCCAAATTTTGATACAGGATTACTACTGTGCCAAGGACGAAAAAACTTTGTAGCTTTTGAAAATTGGTCCAGTGGCGGTGGTCAAAAAGCGAAGCAAATTGAAATGGCTCAAACTTCGGTTTCTGGTATTTCAGAGGCTTCTGATAATTCTCATAAAAAAATTGTATGGGTTAAAAATTGGGGGTTGGAAGTTGTAAGGGATGAGAGTGAGTATAACTCAATTTTTTGATGTTAGTATGTTTATGCGCTCCCCTCCCCGGTAAATCTCATATTTCACACGTAATAATCAAAAGTTAAAATGATGGCTTGTTTGTTGCAGCCCTCCTATCAATTGAACTTTCTTTTTTCTACACCAAAAGAACCTTTTACGGGTAGATACAGACCCCCTCTACGTAACCAATTTCAGTCAAAGCTAAATATACTAAGTGACATATAACTCCGAACACCCAGTTTAAATGGTTTTATTTTAATAAAATTTTGTATAAGTACTTAATGAAGCATAATAAGTAAATGATAAAAATTTCAAAATGATTGCACTGCTTTAAAGCCTTTTGACCTTTAATAATGTGTGGATACACCCTGATGTGCTACGCATTCTCCAACGCGCCTAGGCATGCTTCTGATCAGGTGGTCAATGTCCTCCTGTGGTATCTCATTCCAGGCAACCACCAACTCCTCTCGAAGTGCTTCTAGAGTCTGAGGAGGACGTTGCAAATTGAGCAATCTCCTACCCATCATATCCCACTCGTGCTCAATTGGGGATAAGTCGGGAGATCTTGGTGGCCATGGTAACAATGTGACATCATTATGTTGAAAGAAGTCTATTGTGACTCTTGCAACATGTGGTCGGGCATTATCTTGTTGGAAAGTTGGATCTGCCAGGGTGTCAAGATAGGGTAAAAGATGGGGTTCTAGCACTTCGTGGATATAACGCTGCGCGTTCATGTTACCTCTGATGAAGATTAAAGGTGACCTGGAACCATAAGCTATAGCACCCCAAACCATAACTCCAACAGTCTGATGAACATGTCTTTCAACAAAAAACTGTGGATTCCTCCTTTCACCACGTCGCCTTCTAACCCTGGCACGACCATCGTGCATGCCTAAACAAAATCGAGACTCGTCACTAAAGACAATACTGTTCCATTCCTGATCCCAGAGTGACCGTTGTCTGCACCACTCGAGGCGATTACGTCGGTGTTCTCGAGTTAAAGTGAGGCCGGTATGAAAACAAGCCAAAACTTCTCATTCGTTGGTAAACACTTCGCATGCCAATAGGTCTTCCGTGTTCTGCAAACCATTCATTTGCAATGGACCTGGTAGTGGAGAAACGGTCCCTTAAGGCCAATAATCTTAGACAGCGATCTTCACGGTCTGATGTTCTACGGAGGCGTCCAGTGCCCCTTGCTCTTTGCGTACGGCCCTCTCGAAGCCATGCCTGACAACACCTAACCACAGTGTCTACACTTCTTTGCACTCTAACTGCAATTGCCCGAAAAGAAAGTCCAGCTTCCCGAAGTCCCACTATACGGCCCTTATCAAACTCATTAGTTGACGAAATCGTACAGGTCTCCGTACTCTAGGCATCGTAACCGATCGTAAAGGATGTCAAGAACCAGAATCCGCCAACGTTGATTCTTTACTGCGGCTGAAATATTCATTTTTAGAGCGTTAGTGAATTATAAAAAAGCAGTATAAAAACCGGAATGTCCAACTGATAAGGCTGAAAATTTTTTCACTTGTTATTTACAGTAAGATAAATACATTCACCAACTTTTATTAAAATAAAACCATTTAAACTGGGTGTTCGGATTTATATGTCACAATATATGCAGAATTGTTCAAATTTTATTTAACCCAGTCTTGCAAACTTCATTGAACCTATTATTGACTGTGTTTGTAGTAGTACAAACGATGAGGTTTCAAATTAATCCTAAAAGTAAACTTCCTGCAGTGAAATTGGGCTTGCATCAGCTATACAATAAACTTGGAAATTTCAAAGCAGATTCAGCGGCTATACGCCAGATACCCTTCGGGCTTTATGGAGTTTGAAAACTTTGTCACTGTTATTTTATTTCTCTGACGAACCTACGACAACTGCGGCACGGACCATGATGCGCTGCTTTAACAGAGTCTGCTAATCGTTGGCCGGTCTATAACTTACCGGCCAAATTTAAATGAAACTTCCATACAAGGTTACTACTATGCCAAAGACAAAACACTTTTGTAGTTTTGGAAAATCAGTCCAGTGACGGCGGAGAAAAGGGTCAAAAACAAATAAAATAGAAACCGCTCAAACTTGGTTTTTGACGTTCTAGACTAGAGGATCCTGATAATTTTTGGACAATATTTTAGTGGTAAATAATTGGGCGGTGGGGGTTGTAGGCGGTGAAGGAGGGTGTTTTAATGTTAGTATATTAATAAACTTCCAACCTCGATGATTATACACACCTATTAGACATATTTCACACATTATAATGGGTGATTCAAATTGAGTTTCCACATTACAAATAATGTCTGAAACGCCACTGAATTTGTCATTGCCATTTCTAACGTCAAAATATAAACACAACAGTCATGAAGCAATATACGACCTAACAACGTGTTAAAATTATCCAAGCCTATAATAATAATAATAATAATAATAATAATAATAAACGTCTTTATTAAATAATATATACAATACATGTGTATATATACATAAAGTGTAACTATAGTGGCGAAGTTTAGCAATATGCTACTCTAACACTTAACCACTAAAGTTAAATATTACGTTGTTAACAGCTAACAAAAAAAAATGCTAAATATATATAGCAAATCACTTATAACCCATATGGAAAATGAGATATTTTGTGTGCACATACTGCTACTCTAAAAAGGTCTATGAATATTGAGGGAAAAGTTAATCGTTCAAATAACTCAACTTAACATTGTAGCGGAAGCATGTTAAACTCATGGTCTTAAATTTACTGTCCAAAGAATTATATATTGCTGCAACGTTATATGAGAAACTTCGTTGGAACAGAGATGTTGTATGCTTCGGAATTCTGATAACGTGCCTATCTCTAATAGCTCTATTGTGAATGGTGTTATTAAAAATAATTTTTTCACATAGGTATTCTGGCTTAGAATTAATTAAAATTTTATGGATAAATGTGGAAAAATGTAACTTGACCAACTGGTGAAACTTTAGCCATCTCAACTCTGCATATTTGTGAGAAACATGTTCGAACTTTCTCATGCCGAATATAAAGCGAACACAGCTGTTTTGAATCAATTGGATTCTGTGTTTAGTGATCTGATCCAAACAGGGAAAATATAGGATACTGCAGTAGTTCAAGACAGACACAACGAAGGTTTCGCAAAGTTTTTTCCTCATTTTGAAGTTTAGCAGATATCTGTTTGAATAAAGACTGCGTAAACGTGCATAGGTTTTTTGTGTCAGATTTTTTACATGCTCGGTAAATCTTAATTTTGTATCAATTTCTACACCCAATATTTTTGCGCTATCGGTGAGCTCGAGCTGCTTATTGTCTATGTTCACATTTAAGAGCGAAACAACGTCGTTTCTTCTGCTGTCTGAACAAAACAATAAAATCTTAGATTTTTCCGGGTTTATGCTGAGGTTGTGATCTGCTGAATATTTGCATAGACTATCAATATCTGCTTGTAATACTTGGACAGTGCTCTGTATATCTTCTATACCGAAACAGTGCGAGAGCTGGGTGTCATCAGCGAACGATTGAATATCAGAGTTGTAAACTGATCTAGATAAGTCAAATGTAAATGTAGATTAAAAACAAAAGAGGTCCCAAAATGGAACCCTGAGGCACTCCTGAAGGTATGCGAGTGACATCAGATGTAATACCCTTCACTGAAACACATTGAGTCCTGTTTTTAAGATAGCTTTCAAAAAATTTGATTACAACCTCATCACAACCAACAGAACGTAGCTTAGCACATAAAAGTTTATGATCTATCTTATCGAAGGCTTTAGAGTAGTCGACTGATACTAAAGCTAAACCCATTTTTTTGTCCAGAACACGAAAGATGTTGTCGCATATGTTTATTAAAGCCGATGTTGTATTATAATGTTTTCTAAAACCCGATTGATTAGGCGGGATTATCTGATGTGCTTCAATGTATGATGTAAGTTGAATCTTTTCAAGGATTTTTGACAAAATAGGTAGCAAACTGATTGGTCGAAGATCTGATAGGAGACCGGGTTTCAAAGTTTTTCCTATAGGTATTATCAGTGCTTGCTTCCAAATTTTAGGGAAGTAACCGGTTTCAAGACATAGATTGATAATGTGAACTAAGTGGAAAAATATAACGGGTAGGCTTACCTTTACCATAGTTAGCGTAAGACCATCTATTCCTTTGGCATCTGATTTAAGAGATTTAATAGTTTGTAGAATTTCTGAAGGATCAATAATTCTGAATGAAAAAGAATCAGGTGGAAAGAAGTGACGATTTTTGTATAGGTGACATAATTCTTCCGAGGCATTATTTGTACTGTAAACTGACATAAAATAGTCATTGATTTCATTTGGATCAGACAGATTATCTGGAAGAGGGGTTTTTGTCCGAGAATGTATATTAAGCTGCTTTAAGCCAATCCATACCTTTTTTTCGTCATTCTGTTCAGATAAAAATTGTAGATATGCTCTTTTCTCTTTCCTCACATGAGTAAGCGCGTGATTTCTTTTTTGCTTATAAATATTTAGGTTTTCTACAGTTTTATTTGTTTTATATGTAGTATGGGCAATATCTCTTTCTTTAAGAACGTCACGTAGGCGGGGAGATAGCCATGGAGCAGGTGGTTTGTTTGCTCTAAAAGTAGTTACAGGAGCATGTTTATCATAAACTCTCATCAGTGTATTTGTTAGGAACTCAACTTTAGCATCTATATGGTTCATAAAAAATAAGTCGTCTAAATTTGCAGAAGCTAAGTCACTTAGAAAATATTCTTCGTTGAAGCACTTGAAGTTCCTTACAGTTACAAACCGTTATTTATTTTTCAAATCAGGAATGGATAGAGTGCACAATACCATTTTGTGGTCAGATATGCTGTTAGAATCAAGAACCAAACAGTCGGAAATAATGTCTGGTTTATTAGTAAAAACTGGATCTAATAAGGATGCTGTGTTACTTGTCACTCTTGTAGGATCACTGACAATTTGAGAAAAACCCACCATTTGAAAGCATGGAGAAAGGACGTTGTTGCCGCTCAAAATATCAACATTCAGATCTCCTACAATAACAATGTTATCAAAATTGTTTGACATTAACGGTAACATGAGATCTAGAGCGCTGATGCAATCATTGAGGTTTTGTGAGGGTGGTCTATACAACACACCCAAAAGCAAGAGGTATCTGTTTATTTTTATGCTGACCCACAGTTGTTCCAAGCAATTTCCAAAGCTGTTATCAAAGTTAATAATTTCGACCTGAAGGTCAGTGGATATGTAAACTCCTACTCCGACACCGCGGGATCCCCTGTCACTACGGAACAGATTGTAATTATTGATACTCACCGCATCATTGGTAATGTCTTGGCTCAACCATGTTTCACTTACAGCGAAAATACCGAACCGCTCAGTCTGAATCAGGTCAGTAATTGCAGCAAAGTCGGACATGAGAGATCGCACGTTCAGATGACCAAGCTTCATTGATCCTAACTTATACATAATCTATTCTAGCTTTAAGACTGAGAACATGGTTCTCAAAAAGCATACATGTTTTATCCGATGCAGCATGCTCAACATTTATTTTTGTACGATATTTACGGTTATACTTTACACAGTTTGCACATTTCACAGAATCACTGTCACAATTTTTATAAGAATGGCCACTAGAACACTTAAGACACGTAGATACATTAGATGCACAGTTCTTCTCAAGGTGACCAAATGAACAGCATTTTCGGCACTGCATAATATTGAGGTGATCAACTACGCTGCACTCTTCCATCCTACGTAGACGAAACCTTTTGCTAGTAGAAGTTTTTTAATAGCTGGAGACACTTCTAGAACTAGGTGCATATTTTTTTAATCCCTCAGCTTTAACTTTGTGACTACTTTCATCGAGGTTGAAGAATCTTCATCGTTCAAGTTGTTTAAAGACAATATGTTTTGAACAATGCTATCATTATATCATTATAATGAAAACGGTCGTTCAAAGAAGCATACGTTTCGTGCTTTACGTGAATTTTTTGGCGCGCAAAATCGGCCTTGTGAGAGGACAGTTTGGAATTTGGTGCAAAAATTCGAGCAAACTGGATCCGTCGCTAACACCAAAACCTCTGGCGTGCTCGTAGAGGTCGGTCGGAACACAATATTGCTATTGTTGCCGAATATCCAAGAACCTCGATTCGTCATCGATCGCAGCAACTGGACCTTACTTATTCCACTACACAGCGGATTTTAACAAAGGATTTGAAGTTACACCCATACAGAGTTCAAATAACACAGGAATTGAAGCCTAGGTCACACATCAGGCCCAACTAACAATTATCACTCCTATTAGAGTTGCAAGAATGATTATACAGTATTCCTTAAGCATCATTGTATACTGTAAGAACATTAGCAAAACCCTATTAGAACAGCTATACAAGCGGAATGGGCACACCTAATAGGACACTTCAGTCATTTAAGAGGTTGTATAGGGGCTACAGGTAACAGTTATAAAACAAAAGTGTAAGCCTCTTGCAGCCGCTATAGGACATTTGCGTCAGTGCAAGATTCAGTTTTTGTCAACTATACAACTATTCTCTTACGTTATTCTACTTTATTGCAACCAAACTATTTCCTATGTATTGTATAGACGAAGTGAACAATATATAACTAACACATTACAGTCATCTTGTTTACTTACATATCGGCCATTGTGAATTTCATATATGATAAACTTCTACACTTTGATATAGGGCTATTGAATTACTTGCGCAGCAAATTTTATTGTGATTATCGTACAAATTAGTTACCCAGTTTCTACGGGCTTCATATTTGATTCATATTTTGACAATGATCAAAAGTATGTCTAGATTTTTAAGATGGAAAACTGAACTTATCTGCGTTAAATCTTCCACAAATCCTATATTTAGACACAATTACACTAATGTTTATCACTTTATATCTGTAATTTCGAACTGAAACATAATTATTTAATATTAAATAGAGGAATAAACGTTTGCCCAATATGGCGGGTGGTTGTGTACAATCATGGCATCGTCCATGTTGTCTTTAGGTTATTAGAATATTTTGGTGTTGCCTGCAGGTGTTATACAACAATTTGACAAATGTCTGAAATGAAATACCGACAGAGCCGAATGATTTACCCAGAATTTGTACCAGATCTATATCTTCTATTTGAACAGTTGATAAAACCTTTTGAACCGATATGCATGCGTTGTTTGTCTTAAAACATTGGTTATGGCATTTTAACAAAAATATGACAGCAGAAAGTTAGGTTATGGTGAAGTTGTTTACCAACATATTTAGCATATGTAACAGTTGTATAAGTGCTTCCGTTGGGAGCAATTTGTTGGCTAATGTAGTAAATTGCACAGCAAAGCAACAAGGCTCGGGTTTGTTTTATAAACGTTAGCATGGGTGCCATAACACAACCATTTTGACTAACTTGCAAATATGCCGTATAAAATAGTTGTATAAACGTTTATGTAACAATTTGCCCTATAAGGTGTTGTATAGCTATGCTATAAGAATATTTTAAACACCTCATTTTAGAGCAAATATGTTGCAGAAAGCAAATTTGCATTCCACACAACATTAAGCCAGCATTTTGGTGTTCAGGCAACAACAATAGAGAGCTTTTATGGCTGAACGGTTCTTTTACCAAAAGCTTATACCACTACTTTGCTAGTTGGGGGGGAACCGATACACTTACTGGGCGGCAAGTTTCCAGGTCGCGTTATTTCATGTAACGGCGATATCAATTGGCCGCCGCGATCCTGTGATTTAACTCTTAGATTATTTTCTTTGGGGGTATTTCAAGGGCAAAGTCAACAGGAGTTCAGACGCGAAATTATCAACTTAGGACCTGATTTGTGCCACGGAGCAGTCGAAAATTTCTCGAAACGGAATACGTCATGCCACATGAGCTGCGGCGGTCATTTACTTGATATCATCTTTCATGTATAATTGTAATGAACTGCCCTGAAAGGACAAATACAGACTTTTTTATAATTTTCAATTTCTTCCTTTTTTTGAAACACTTTTAACGTGGAAACCCAATTTAAATCACCCGGTAGATTGTCTCGTACATTTGCCCTGACAACGATAAAAAAATATTATTGCCACGTCCCAGTGTTCATATATGTCCTGCACCACTGGCACTCTTTTGGCGCTTTGCCGCCTGTAACCCGTCATGCTTTCAAATATTGGGAAGAGGCGACGCTACGTTGCAGATGAACAGTACCACATGTACGGCAGGAAATAATTGTTCCGACCGTCCAACTAGCCAGCCACAGATACCTGTTTCGTGCTTTTTTGCAAATCATCAGTATGGTCTAGGCTTCCAGGACATAAGGTCTTATTTAATTATAATCTAACTTGTACTCAACGTAATCCTTTATGAGCTGATGACGGTGATGCTTTTATTCTGACGCGGTCGCGTGGACAGAAACCTTGATATCGAGGAACTGCTTCCTTAAGAAAATGTTGTTGTTCAATAAGAGTTGCCAAATGACAAATTACAAATTTTTCTTTATTTCTTTTTCAGTATTTATGAAGAAATGTTTATGTCATTTATTACGCTTTCCAGTTAAACAGTTTGAAAACTTTCAGAAATAAACTTCGACATCCTCGAATCTGCACGACTCGTAGTACGCATGAACGTGATACAAAACGAAAAAAACAGAATAGCTGGGAGATAATTTTAATTTCTGTTACATGGGCATCATTTGTCTAGATCCGGTCCTATCGGATTAGAGGGCTTTTATAGACGGGAACTATAATTAGTTTGCAATCACGATTGAAATTTCAGTCTGTAATTCACTTTTCATTAACTGAAGCTCGCTTTTTAATTACAAATCTATAATTCAGGTGTTCGACTAATTGCAAAACCAGACTAGCATCTAGTATGACGAGATGACCTAAGTTTTCTGTTTTAAAATATACAAACACTGGAGCCGCATTTCGCTAGCATAGCTTATAGGTTGCAAGCTGGTGAGAAAGAATAAAGTACCTGAACCTTCTTATCCTGTGCTTTTTATGTTGATAGGACTCCATTGTGATTCCCGCTGAATCAAACATATGTCTTAATTACTGTTTACTGTACGACATTTCGGCCACCACCGTGGCCTTTTTCAAGTACAATTGACAATCCTGTGACAATATAGGTTGTCTTCCAGGTGGTATGTTGTTTCTTTTTCCTTTTTCACATTTCTATACAGTGTGTTACTACAACAGTCTGGCGGACCTGTAACATATTGAGATTAAACGACGACATCATTGCAATTTTAAGATGGGCAGGCATTTCCGCTCCCAAAAGAGCGTCCAGCACATCAAAGCGACAAGCAAGCATCATGTTATCTGTCGTTTTTTAATGTACCAGACACGTCACCTTCGTTCATCGGTATGAAAACGCCAAAAGTCCTTTGAAAATGCGAAGCTGTCATTTCAATCTCATCATTTTACAGGACCGTCCAGACCATTTTAGTATAGGTAACACATTATATATGAATGTGAAAAAACGTAACGAGATGTCACCTGTAAGGCAAATAATAAAATATGTCAGTTTTACTTAAAAATACCATTGTGAACGTCGGAAAGTAAACAGTTTTCAAAGCATGTTTTTTGATTTAGCTACCAACAAATACGTATACAGTCCTATCATCGTGAGAAACAATTATGTCATATACTTGAAGTACTATTGGTGCGAGGTAGAATTACTGCTCAACAGTCGACCGAATAACCACACATAACACATGCAATGGCAATATTATCTCAAAATTTACTAGTTCGACAGCTCGACTCTGATTCAGGGTATCATAATGGTCCATGTTATGAATCTGAAATTTTCATTAAACAAGTAAAAAGAATTCAGTGTTTTTTTATTAACAAAGAAAACCCTTGGATGAACAAGTCACACACACTAGTAGCAAAGGACTGTGAGTTTATCAACCCGTTTTGCTGAATATTTCAAAAGGATTATCTTCAGTACCTGCAGTAGCGTCTTAATTCTGACCAAGTCTCACGGTTAGCTTATTAAACATTTTCAAGTTTTATTAGAATCAAATTCTTTAACATTTCTCTAAAGAATCCGAAAATATAGGCGGGATTTATGGTCATGGACATAACTCATGTTCATCTACGAAATGTTGGCATTTAAATATTTAATTCTTTAAAAGTCCAAATTTCGCGATTTTGGCATTTCCCCATTTTCGAATAATTAAGTTAGTGTTTTTGATGTTACCACATAGTCGCAACATTTTCTACTTCAAATCTACCCACAAAACATATATAAAGATGAAAGTGTTGCTGCAAAATAAATAAATACACAATTACAATGAGACTTCAACTTTTTAACGTGAGTGCAGTGGAACATTTTTATTTTTATATGTTTTGTATGTATTATTATAGACTTGAAGTATACAGTGCCATGACTATATGCTCATACAAAAATACGAACATATTCCAAAATGAGTGAATTTTATGCGAAAAATTAATGTTGCGAACTTTGGGCTTCCAAGTAAATAAAAAAAACTGATGAAAGCTTAAAATACACAAGGTTAAATGCAATAAGTCTAAGAAGAAACCAACTTGCTCATTTTAACAGTATGTTATTGAATTTTCCGATCCTACGCAAGATTTTAAACATATACTAAGTGACATATAAATCCGAACACCCAGTTTAAATGGTTTTATTTTAATAAAATTTTGTATAAGTACTTAATGAAGCATAATAAGTAAATGATAAAAATTTCAAAATGATTGCACTGCTTTAAAGCCCTTTGCCCTTTAATAATGTGTGGATGCACCCTGATGTGCTACGCATTCTCCAACGCGCCTAGGCATGCTTCTGATCAGGTGGTCAATGTCCTCCTGTGGTATCTCATTCCAGGCAACCACCAACTCCTCTCGAAGTGCTTCTAGAGTCTGAGGAGGTCGTTGCAAATTGAGCAATCTCCTACCCATCATATCCCACACGTGCTCAATTGGGGATAAGTCGGGAGATCTTGGTGGCCATGGTAACAATGTGACATCATTATGTTGAAAGAAGTCTATTGTGACTTTTGCAACATGTGGTCGGGCATTATCTTGTTGGAAAGTTGGATCTGCCAAGGTGTCAAGATAGGGTAAAAGATGGGGTTCTAGAACTTCATGGATATAACGCTGCGCGTTCATGTTACCTCTGATGAAGATTAAAGGTGACCTGGAACCATAAGCTATAGCACCCCAAACCATAACTCCAACAGTGTGATGAACATGTCTTTCAACAAAAAACTATGGATTCCTCCTTTCACCACGTCGCCTTCTAACCCAGGCACGACCATCGTGCATGCCTAAACAAAATCGAGACTCGTCACTAAAGACAATACTGTTCCATTCCTGATCCCAGAGTGACCGTTGTCTGCACCACTCAAGGCGATTACCTCGGTGTAAGGGTTAGAAGGCGACGTGGTGAAAGGAGGAATCCACAGTTTTTTGTTGAAAGACATGTTCATCACACTGTTGGAGTTATGGTTTGGGGTGCTATAGGTTATGGTTCCAGGTCACCTTTAATCTTCATCAGAGGTAACATGAACGCGCAGCGTTATATCCACGAAGTTCTAAAACCCCATCTTTTACCCTATCTTGACACCCTGGCAGATCCAACTTTCCAACAAGATAATGCCCGACCACATGTTGCAAGAGTCACAATAGACTTCTTTCAACATAATGATGTCACATTGTTACCATGGCCACCAAGATCTCCCGACTTATCCCCAATTGAGCACGTGTGGGATATGATGGGTAGGAGATTGCTCAATTTGTAACGTCCTCCTGAGACTCTAGAAGCACTTCGAGAGGAGTTGGTGGTTGCCTGGAATGAGATACCACAGGAGGACATTGACCACCTGATCAGAAGCATGCCTAGGCGCGTTGGAGGATGCGTAGCACATCAGGGTGCATCCACATATTATTAAAGGTCAAAAGGCTTTAAAGCGGTGCAATCATTTTGAAATTTTTATCATTTACTTATTATGGTTCATTAAGTACTTATACAAAATTTTATTAAAACAAAACCATTTAAACTGGGTGTTCGGATTTATATGTCACTTAGTATATTTTATATCATACGTCCAACTCTAACTGATAAGCCCCCCAATTTTGTGTAAAAAATCATAAATGCGGACTGATAATTATCATTAATTTCCCTGTACTCGTATATGTCTTTGACATACGATTTGTAATGGTTTCCTTATAAGAACTTACTTCAGTCGACTATGTTCGATATTTAGGTGAATAATAACACAGGGGATCAAAAAAGAGAATGAAAATTAGGCTCCAGAAAACCTCAGAAGTCAATTTTACAAATGAAAACCACCGACTGATTTCGCAGTTTCGACCGCATTTAACCGAGTATTTCTTATCGTCTTCGTGATCCCAATAGTGAGATTCGTTTTGAAACAGTATGTATATACCAAATTGGCTTTAGCATGTTGTATCTGCGAAGAAATTTTCCACGTAAATCCTCTGAAGTAGTAGAGAAAATTAGCATACTTGAGCATTAAGAGCGGGGGCAAAGTTCGCTGAGAGCTGAGTAGCTCTCTGATGTACCTATATAGTAACAGCGCCTTGGGGTTTCATCAAAGGGATAAGCGAAGAACTGCACTGTGTATCCTGTTTCTGTAATCATGAGGTCAAAACCTTTATGCATGCATTAACCTGGGACATGCTAGTTAACATGAGATGATTTTAAAGGTCAACTTTGGGTCGGTCCGAAGTTCATAACAAAGTTCTTCTATACAGCCAAGAATATAATAAAAATATTTCCAAAATTCAAATATTTTTACGGTCATATAATTTTGTAGTTTTGCATGAGAGTTAAATTTGATTTACTAGACATCTGACCGAGCATATTTTTCCTGCTACACTTGTGTGAGTTTATAACAGCAAAATAGAGACATCTGGGTCAAAACCAAAACTTTGTGGTGAATTTTAGTGTCTTAGGTCGGACGATCCAATCCCCAGGCGCGCTTGGAGACTGAAGGTTCAAAAAAATTGAATTTTAGCGTTTTTGCAACTTTTCCAATTTCTCGCTACTGCTGACTGAAAAAATGGCGCAAAGTTGTCATTAGTTCAAAAATAATTGTGCACGGCACAGGTAAACCCCTCTGAGAAAATAATTAGCTACGAAAATCTCGTTTCGTACACGTTCACACATTTGTACAACAGTTTACAATAATTCCGATGCCCTTGTAGGATTTTCTCACCAAAAATTTGGCAACGCTTCATGGTGACCACCTATCCCATCGAGCAGTCCGCGACCTAGATAAGCATACGCGTGTATTGAAAATCTTCATTCTAAGTTTTAAGAGTACTTTCCAATTTATAGATGGGCCGAAGATTAGCAGGCAGACCGACGGAAATGAATGACATGATTTTTCGTGATGTACATGTCATATAACATCCATAAAACATCCTCATGTTCGAAGTTTTTCGCCATTATACAGGGTCCGTCAGAAAGAACGCATGTTTTTCGATGGATACTACATCGAGCGGGCTGGTTCCGTGTCGGTGGGGAAGGGCGTGTTGGATAGTGGGAGAAGTGCCGTTTCAGTTGGCATGATGGTCTGGAACGTTGAGCATCGTGTGTTTACTGTACTTTGGTTCTTTCAAATTGGCGATTCTGTCGTTCGAACACAACGTGAGTTTCTTGCTCCACGTCGTGGGACAGTACCAGGTCGTTAGATCATTTTGAGATCGGTGGAAGCATTCAAACAACAGGTAATGTGGTGAAGAAAAAACCGCCAGGTCAAAACCGTACAAAATCCAGGTTGTCAACAACTGTTGCCAGGTGATTATGCATAACGTGTTAATTTTGCATAGCTCAGATTAAACAGTTGGATAAGAATGACAAGACGTGGTTCATGAATGATGAAGCACATTTTCATTCACATGGATACGTCAATAAACAAAATTGTCGATATTGGTCTCCAGTGAATCTCCCCAACAGTTGCATGAGCACCCCCTGCATACCCCGAAAGTTACAGTTTGGTGTGCAGTAGGCCCAACGATGATTATCGTCCCTTATGTGTTTTGAGGATGATGGAGAAACAAGCACTGTAAATTCAGAGCGATACATCCACATGCTGAACAACTTTTTTTCCGGAACTTCGACGTCGACGTGTCCGTCTCAGAACAGTGTGGTTCCAACAAGATGGGGCAACAGGACGTCTCATTTCATGTCCTGGCGATATTCCATGGCCCCCTCGCACCCCGGACCTGTCAACGTGTGGTTTTGTTATGGGGCTACCTGAAATCAAAAGTTTACCAAAGTAAGCCTCGGGCCCTCGCCGATTTGAAGAAGGAAATAAGAAGAGAAGTAAGGGCGCCATATGGCCGATATAGTTTTTAAAACGTAAATTTTGTTTTACTGAAAAAAAATGGCATGTATTTCTGAGTATTTTGATATAATAAAATATTTTCCCCATACTTATTTTGACTGTACTACTCATGTAAAAAACATGCGTTCTTTCTTATTTCATCGACAGCAGCGATTGGAAGTTTAGCTAAAACTACTCTTACCTAATTAAGAAAAAAATCACATTTTGCATTATGTAGTAAGTATAGTACTTGTTCAACCAGCAGAGAGCATTATATTTTTAGTATGTTTTCGAAAACCTTGCAAAGACATTGATTTGAAACTATTTGCTAACTGATTATAAGATGGCCCTGCGTTATATGTACTCGTGAATGCTCTTTGGAATAAGGCAGAATTGTGTGGAGTGGTTCGGATATGATAACGATTTATAACAGCCCTGTCATGAACTTTGTAATTAAAACGCATTTTGACTCTCAGATATTTGGGCTTTGATGACAGCAGAATTTTGTGAACTAGAACTAAGAACTTATGTTTAACTAGATTTCCTAACCTAAGCCAGTTTAGTTCCCTATATTTTTCACTGACGTGATCGTATTTACGCAAACCAAAAATAAAACGTACACAGTAATTTTGGATGATTTGAAGCCTATTTTTGTCAACTGACCCAAACACGGGTAATAATCGACATCAAACTGAGAATTGACATAAGCAAAGATTCACACAGTTTTTTCCTCAGCTTGAAGTTTTTCAAGCATCGAATGGAGTAAAGAGCTCTGAATCGGAGGTAAGTGTTTTTCAACAAATCAGCTATATGGCTACGAAATCGTAATTTATTGTCAATGTCTACATATAGAATCTTCGCATATCTGACTATGCCGCAAAGTTATACCATCAGGAGTTAAATGAAAAGAGTCTTCGATGATTTGCCTCTACTGATCAGAACAAAACAATAGCACTTATATTTTATCGGGATTAATATCAAGATTATGATCCACCGAATAGTTGAAAAACGGGTGCCGCAATTGGTTGAAATTATCGACTGTTTTATGCAGGTCAAAGGTATATATACGGGACCTCGGTTGGCCGCGTGGGTCAGAGTGTCATGCTACTGATCAGACGGCCGGCCGGGTCGCGAGTTCGAATCTCGCCTTCGGAAATCACATTTTCGTAGCCATGGATGTTGTGACATCGTGTGTTTGTCCATAATTAGAGATATACATACATATACAAGATTGGATCTGGCTAATGGGACGCAATGTCCTAGTGTCAAAAAAAGTGTATATAAAAAAAACACAGGGTTCAAAATTGAGCCTTGTGAAACACCTGATGGTAGCTCCGAAAGAAATCTACTGCAGTATTATGAAAGCCTAAGTAACTCAACTTTGCACATAAAAGTTTATGATTAATTCGGTCGAATGTTTTTTAATAGTCAATTGATACAACTGTCGTGGCCAACTTTTTGTTCAATGCCCTAATAACATTATTACCAAAGATTCAACCGTGCTAAGGTTCCTGAATATATCGTCCTATATAAGCTAAATTTTGTACTCGGGCTTTTAAATCGATTACTACACTTTTTAGGTATGTCTAACTCGAGACCTTGACTTATACGTATAATCAGTGTTGTTTACTATTATAGCGTTTCATAACAAAGATTTATTCATCAAATTGGCAGCTCCAGCATTTCAAGATTGCTCAGTAGTTTTCTACAAAATCTTCAATACATTGCCGTGTAGGGCAAACATACGTTATTCTGAAAAGGGCTTAGTCTGCATCTTCACCAACATTTTCAAACATGCGACATAATTTTATGTCAAAACTTGTACCATTGTTGATTACGAAAGTTTTCCCTATTTCCTTGGAATCTTTCCAAAGATGTCTACGATAACTTAATAGTCTGAGAATTCATTAAAAATCTAACAGCGGCTTGGATACACTGGCTTGGCACAGTATCAACAGAATTATAGCGCGACTGTCGTTGAATTTTCTGCCATTATCGAGGTTTGTTGGTATTTCTAGTACACAGTTGATAAATACTAAAGTAACGTATATCCTGAAGCTCTTTACCTCGACCTTTTTCAAAGGAAAATAAATTTCTCTGCCCTCCTTTTGAAAGCTTTAGTACATGTTTGTGAATTTTATACTACTTCGTTAACTATATGCATATTTTCCTCACTATAATAAAAATAGGATGTTGGATCTCTTTCAAGTCCCGCTAATTTGTTGACCGGTAATCAATCAGTTAGTACGGAAAATAAACCGAAAGCGCTTTCTTAGTGTCATACGTTACCTTTGTAATATCCATAGGGTTTTTTTATGTATAATCGTAGTTGTTTATGAAAATAGTAGTTGCTGCTAGACAGTAAAACTGTGACACAAATAGTGCGCTGTTATTTTTCCAGTGACACTATAACATGTACATGTAGAAGCAAAAAGGTAATATCAACCATACAACGTTTCAAATCCGAGTATTTTGAGCACATAAGGAGATATCAGCTTCTGCATCTAATTATCCAAGCGAAAATTAGGGAAAAATGTAGTACTGGTAGAAAAACGACCTCATGGATAAAAAATATACGATAGTGGTTAATATACTAAGTGACATATAAATCCGAACACCCAGTTTAAATGGTTTTATTTTAATAAAAGTTGGTGAATGTATTTATCTTACTGTAAATAACAAGTGAAAAAATTTTCAGCCTTATCAGTTGGACATTCCGGTTTTTATACTGCTTTTTTTTAATTCACTAAAGCTCTAAAAATGAATATTTCAGCCGCAGTAAAGAATCAACGTCGTGAAGATCGCCGCCTAAGATTATTGGCCTTAAAGGACCGTTTCTCCACTACCAGGTCCATTGCAAATGAATGGTTTGCAGAACACGGAAGACCTATTGGCATGCGAAGTGTTTACCGACGAATGAGAAGTTTTGGCTTGTTTTCATACCGGCCACACTGGGTCCTCCCTTTAACTCGAGAACACCGACGTAATTTTTTCACTTGTTATTTACAGTAAGATAAATACATTCACCAACTTTTATTAAAATAAAACCATTTAAACTGGGTGTTCGGATTTATATGTCACTTAGTATAGTTAGTAGAGCTGAAGTAGTCTCTTCAGACAGATCGTTCCACAATGTCGTTTCCTAGAAACAAAGGAGCGATCGCTTCCAGTATTATGGCAACGCTTCTTCAAAGATCAAGAAACTTAAATTTCCGTGAGGCTGGTTAAAAATCCCCCCATTTTTTGATGAAAAGATTATTTTGTTTGGATTAGTTTATTATATTCCAATATTACGTATTAGATTTGGCTTTGTTGAAAAACAAAGCGTCCTCCTCCTCACATGCATTGGGGTTTACTGAAATGATTTCAGCAGCCCAAGGTAGGCATTTAAAATGGTGGACTTTGTGGTGGCTACCGATATACAGCGCCATCTATTGGAGAGTAGCCAAGAAAACATATATTCATCCGTATACCTCTATCCTAAATGATTTTAAGCTAATTCTGTGCACTTTCAACTAGACAAAAATAGGAGATTCCACACAAAATTTAGTCCTGCAACTTTTGTCTTGGACATTTTCTTCTGAGCAGTATTTTCTGAGAATGGGTGTGGACGATCAGAAATAAATTATTTTGTATTGGTAAATGACATATGTTTGTATGATTTTTTTTGTCTTGTTTAAACTCAAATGTTCTCTACTTTTACTGGAATCTTTGGAAGTACGTCCATCGAGGAATTGGCGGCCCAGATCTTAGCAAGTTGTCTGTCTTAGCTTAGGAATCAGTTAACAATCGTTCCGCATTCACATGCTAGCGGTTGAAAAATACTCTTTGAGAAGATTTTTTCGATTCACCAGCGCCCATAAAAACATTGCACTGTGACAATACCGTGTGCCTAATCTCTGCATCATGCTTATCTGCGGAATTGTAAAGAGCTTCCTGATATATGTTTTCATATTCAATATCATCTTACTTTCGTTCACAGAACTGCATTCAACGTATGCCAAAAGCATTTTCAGCGCAATACCCGGACACGACTAGACCTACACCGTACTGATGATTGCTAAAAAACATGGAGCAGCGTCGTATGTTGTAATAGTTACAGAAATAGGAGGCGAAAATATTCAGTCCAAATTGTTATTGTTATTGTGTATAACAAGTAGATCACGTTTAGGGGAAATGAAATATAAATAACACATGAAGACCTCAACAATTTTGTCGTTAGCGTTACCTACAACACGATCTTCCTTTAACATATTTATCACCTGTAACACATCCAGTATTTTATAAAGTTTCACGCACGTCGACGTATACGCCGTATTGAAAAGGTCCCCTTCCATATCGATTTTCCGTCATCTATTATAGCCCTCCTTTATGGCGAACGCTCATTTGCCGATCCACTGAATTTCATTCTAAATACGGTCTGCTTTTTTGTATGTCGTGCCACCATCTTATTCACAGACCTGCCCTTGATGCTCTGGATCAGCCATGGAATGTGAAAATGATGGTCTCGTCTCGGAACGTGATGACATATTTGAGTATGTTGGATTCGGAATAGATGATTTGTCAATATAGAATACGCTATACATTTTTGACCCTCAAGAACTAGCTGGAGAAAACTTAAGAAAAATATTCTGGACGCTGTCCGAGAAGCCCTTGGAACGAAAATAATAAACAAAAACAAAAAGTGGTCAACGAAAACACCATGGTTTACACTAGAGGTTAAACAAAAATGTCACCAAAAGAAGAAAGTTTTCCTAAAATATAAGTCAGATAAAACCAATGAATCTTATGAAGAATATGAAAGAATAAGAACTTAAACTCATCAGTTGGTAAGAAGAACAAAAACAGATTACTGGGAAAGATTCACAAAAGGACTAGAGATGGATTTCTACGTACAACAGAAACAAGTATGGCGCTTCATAAGACAACAAAGAAGCGAAATGAAACAACTAGTTGAAATAGAATATATTCCTGACAGAAATGTTTAAAAAAGAAAATAAAGAATCTTTACCAAAATCGCCAAATATAATATGATGAAAAGACCAAAATCTCCCAAGAAGATGTGAAACAAGGAATAAATAAATTAAAAAATAGAAAGTCACCAGGAGAAGATCAAATACCAAATGAACTCTTAAAATATGGAGGTGATTGCCTTGTACAACAACTGCAACTCCTTATTCAAAAAATAATCACCACGAACATAATACCAGATGAATGGAGGAGAGTGATCATGCTGATGTTCTTCAAGAAAGGAGATAAGAGAGACCCCAATAATTATCGAGCAATAAATCTGTTAAATACAACACTCAAATTGACAACAAGAATAATAACGACAAAAATAGACGAACGAATAACTCTGCAAGAGGAACAGCAAGGATTCCGGACAGGAAGATCATGCACCGATGCAGCTTTTGTAATAAGACAAATAAAAGAAAAGTCGCTGGAATACAACAAACCAGCATATATGTGCCTGATAGATTTGAATAAAGCGTTTGATAGAGTGAGAGTGAGAATTCGGGACGCGATACATGTACGTATATTATATGACAGAGAAATACCACTGGATTTAGTAAAAACTATTGAGAATATATATAAAGATAACATAGCTATGGTAAGATGTAAAGGAAAACTCTCGCAACCTATCAAGTATGAAACTGGCATTAGACAAGGAGATTCGCTGAGCCCACTAATATTTAATCTGATAATGGATGAAGTCAAAAGAAAGTTAGAAAAAGAAGAGGATATAGAATGGGAGAAAAGGAAATGCTGATAATATACCTCGCCGATGACGCCATAATAATAGCCGAAAGTGAAGATGACCTACAAATATTAATTAAAGAATTCGAAAATACGGCGCTCATATACAACATGGTGATTTCAACAGAGAAAACTAAATCGATAGTGATATCAGCGGAACCCAGACGATGTAAATTGGTCGTAAATATCAAATAATAGAACAAGTGATGGAAACAGAGTACTTGGGAATCAAACTGTCAAGCTATGGAAAAGTGGAAGAAAAAGTACAAAAACAAGTGAACATGGCGAACAGAGCAGCAGGATGTCTCAACAATACAATCTAGAGAAACAAATACCTCACAACGGAAACGAAAACTAGGATATATAAATCAACAATAAGACCGATAATGACGCACAAAGCGGAAACAAGAGCAGATACGGCGAAAATACAAAGATTATTGGAAACAACAGAAAGTCTTGCGAAAAATAACAAACCAAACTCTAAGAGACAGAATGAGAAGTGAGAAAATAGAGAAAAAAGCAAGAGACAAATCGCCAAATGGAAGAAGATCAATGGGACGACCGAGGAAAAGATGGTCATACAACATCAACTGAGGCTAAAAGCCGAAGTAAAACAGGCATGAGCCTATTAATAAAGTAGAAAGAAGAAGAAGAAGAACTTGTTCTGGTATAGCATGAGCAAACAACGAACTTGGACTGTCTCATGCTGTCTTTCCTTTTGATATATTAAGAGGTGGTCATTCTATCGCTCAGAGCAGGACGATCCAAAAAAACATGTTTACAGTTTCTTGTTTCTCCTCAATTTCCTACACCCGAGGCTTGATACAATCAAGCCTATTTTTTGTAGATGTGCCCTGAATTGTAATAAGTCCAGATGCTTTTCGTATTTTTTCAATGCAAACCCTCTTTGAACTTCCATCAAAGTCTGAATGTTTTAGCGTTCTCTTGGTGTGAGTGCCTCTTTCTACCACGTCCGTCTCTTTTATCTAATTTGATACTCATCGGGATATCATGCTGTATTTCCTTTTGATATATCAAGAGGTGGTCATTCTATCGCTCAGAACAGGAGAATCAAAGAAAACATGTTTTACAGTTTCTTGTTTCTCCACAATTTCCTACACCCGGGGCTGATACAATCAACCCTATTTTCTGTAGATGTGCCCTGAATAGTGATAAATCCAGATGTCCTTCGTATTTTTTTCATGCAAACTCTCTTTGAACTTCCATTAAAGTCGTTATATTTTATCGTTCTCTTGGAGTGAGTGCCTCTTTCTACCACGTCCCATCTCTTTTATCTAATTTGATACTCATCGGGTGAAGGTTGTAATTCCGCACATTTGTTTCGGTTCTGTCATGGAAATAATAATAATAATAATAATAATAATGTTTATTTGTAAAAAACAACTGGTCTCGAACAAAATAGATAAACAAAGAGTACGGGCAGAAGGCAGTTAGTTGCCTATATATTATTAATTATTAAATTAATTATTATAATATTGGATTCTTTGCCAGAACATCTATCAGCTATTACCATATGAGTTACCATACATGAAGCAGCTGCTCAATTGGTCTTTTCTAATCTATGGTGTTATGGGAATCCGCTTGATCTTTCGTTATCTACTTAGTAAGTTAAAAGGAAAGATAAGGCAAAGTAGTTCACATATTTCAAAATTCAGCAGGTACTCAGATTCCCCTAACCTTGTATTTAAACGAAATCACTACGGCGCACTCAATAATAATTTAAAACAAGCTTTCGGCGAGTTCTGTAAACACGCGTATCGCCCACGCGCAACCCCTGTGCGTTTATATAAGAGAGTCGGTGTCGCTGTATAGCAAAGAGTGACCCAGTTAATTTATGTCGTGAAGCAATTGTCATTTGTCGTATCGGCAGACGGCGCCGCCTGCGCGGGCGTACTCGAAACGTCGATCTGCTAGTGCAACTAAGTGATTTATTTTCACAGCCACTACGGCGTGTCATTGAATATACAGGGCGGTTCAAAACATTATCAATACACCAAATATACCAGAAAGTGACATAGAAGGTTCCAATGAATACAGGTCTTAAAATGCCCCCTCCCCCCCCCAAGATGTTGAAGAAATCATATCTCAGTTGGTATCGAAATTTGGTAATATATATGGCATGAAGATTAGAATTTTGACCTCTTACAAAAGAAGAAAAGGTATTGTGTACCCCACTGGGTTTTTTAAAACTGCTTCATGTCCTTTTGTCTTAACCACCCTTCCGGAGGAATTGATTCAAATATAAGGTGGTCCTTACCAGAACTGAATCCCAGATTTAATTCGTAAAGATAAAGATATTTAGCGAAATAAGCTTTGGTAAAATGTCACTTCTTAATGAGCGGGTGCCGTAGTTTGATTCTTGAAATTGTTGTTTATAGATCTAGCTGCTTATGTTATATAGACATGAAAATTAGGTATCCCGTGATTCAGACGATGAGGATTGCGATTCTATTCCACTTTTCAACATAACGTGTAGAGGGCGTTAGTTATAATCGCGCAATTTCATGACAGTCTGGCAAGTAAGTTTCCCTTATTTCTAGTGAGAAATATAATAATCATCGTCTCACTGACTACTATATTTCTAGGTCAAATGGATAACAGAATTCTTGGGATGCTTCAGTATTTTTGTTTTGATATATTATTATCTTGAGCTATCAGGCCCGAAGACACTTAATCAAACTTATTTTAGCCAATTTAACATTTAAAGGGGAAGCGAGGAAATGGTTAAACATGAATATTACATCGGTCTGCGATACTGCGCGTTCATGACTAAATGTTAAGTAAAAAAGAAAGTCTACATTTATCTCAATAAATTAGTAATTTTTCGAGATATTCATATATTTGATGAAGGCATTTGTCTGTGCGGTAGACTGTTGAAATGCAAATAGCTCTAAAGCGTTTTTTTAATGAGAATATATGTGAAATACTTTTTTTGCCGATAAAAATCATAACATATCGTGGTTCTCATGAAACACAAATGTTGTCCTCGTTTTACTTTGCCATTAGTTGGATCTTCCAGCTATATGTTTTACGCACAGGCACCCCGATGCTCAATTTTCATGTCAATATTACAAGAGTTTGACTTATAAGGAAATAAAGATTTCGAGAACGACGCTTTACTCAGGCTTCGCCGTATTTTCATCATTTTG